>CAUDMG010003763.1:0-13811 GCA_958450375.1 Homarus gammarus
TAGGGTGACAATAAAAAGTGAAAGTTTTTATTTTTAGATGGCCATTTGTCCAATACTGCGTACTTATGAAAAACGAATACAGGCGAAATCCTGGGTCATTTGGACAATATTTAGAGGTGGCTCAAGCCATTTGAAGTTAACACTACTGAAATTATTATTGATTTTTTCTAATTTCTTTATTTATGAACCTATTACTATGAAACTTTGCAGGTATATGTAGAATGCAAATTCAAACTAAAGTTGTTCCTAACATTTTTTCTAAAAATGAGTAATGAGTATTTTGGCTGGTGCAGCTATTGGCAATGCAGAGGGGAGGGAGAGGCCGGTGTCAGTCCGGGTAGGGGGAAGAGGTTGTGTGCCAGTGTCTGACTGGTACAGTAGCATCAGTTGTGTGTGAGACGTGACGGTGGGTGTAAGTGCGTCGCTCTTGTTGCAGTATTACGGTTAGTACCATTGTCTTTGTCTAAAATCAATGCATCAATTTAGGTATATAACACTTTAAGAACTTTATACAAGTGATCTTGCATGCCGTATGCTTTATGGGTGCTGTTGTTTGCATAACAGTAACAACATAAGATACATAAATGTTTTTGTTTGTTTCAGGTTCAATGGCGAGTACACGTTCAAAAACTGAAGTTTGACTCATTGGTCAACACATAACCGAAATCACGGGTGCACAACTTCCTTCAAGAGGAGATGTTCTACGTCTGTTTTTCCACGGTCACAATGAACATAAGAAAACAGTGAATGATTCTGCGAGTAAAGTTGCAGCATCGGTTATTAGTTTCTGGAATAAAGCACGGATTCCTACCATAACTGAGAAGAGTATTGGACGAAAGGTAGTGGATCTTTTTTTAATGTGGAAGGGACTTAATAAAAACTGCACTCGCACTACAGACACACAACGTAAGAAAGAGGAAACTTTTTGTGATGAGTTAGAGGACCTCTTCGATGTTGCTCACCCCAAGGCAATGCAGCTCTTGACCATCAAAGAAGACCGAGCATTCCTGGCAGCGCAACGAGAAAAAGGGAGAAGAGGTGTAATGGCAGGAGTAGACAAAAAGATTGCTTGTTCCATGAAGCGTCGGGAAGAAAGCAAGAGTAAGCAATCTCTACAACAGAATCAAGCCAGTTCTGCTCTTGAATATGATGAGTTGGGTTCTTCGTCTGAAACAGAATCACAATCAAGCTTGTCATCATCTACAAGTTCCCTAGCGATATCACCAGTGGTATCTTCTTCCAATCGTAAACGTGCTACTCTCAAAGTTATCACCCCTGAATTGTCAAGTACATTGGACCGCACTGGGATCATTCACCACTCTGCTCTCCGGATCGTCAGTGCCACGGCTGCTAGTCTAGGTCATGACCCAATGGAACCAGTTTTAAACTATGAGACAGTGCGTACTTCGCGAGCGACCCACCGTTCTGGGATTGCCAACGAAATTAAAGAAAAATTTCAACCTAGTGAAGTGCTCACTGTGCACTGGGATGGAAAAATTATTCCTGATGAACAAGGAGCGAGTGTTGACCGAATCGCCATTCTTGTCTCCGGAATCAATACTGAAAAGCTGCTTGTTGTCCCGAAACTATTGTCAGGGACTGGACAGGCCATTGCTACAGCAGTCAGTGCAGCGCTGGAAGAGTGGAAAATATCAGAGAATGTTTCAGCACTCAGTTTTGACACAACAGCTTCAAACACTGGGCACTTGTCGGGGGCATGTGTCATTCTGGAGCAGAAACTCGGCCGCCGTCTTCTGCATCTCGCGTGTCGTCACCACATCCTTGAGCTTGTTGCCGAGAAAGCGTATGTGGAATGCATGGGGCCTTCCTCTGGACCAGATATTACTCTCTTCTCTCGCTTCAAGCGTAAGTGGAAGGACATCAGTCAAGATGACTACAGCCCTCTCTCAGACCTCCCTCCAAGTTTGTACGAGAAACGAGATGACCTCACCTGTAGCTGGAAACATCATCTGGGCAAGAAGCAGCAGCCACGTGATGATTACCGTGAGGTACTGGAGCTAGCAATCAGGTGTCTCGATGGAGCTCTACCCAAGTTTAATCTCCGACGGCCCGGAGCACTTCACCGAGCACGGTGGATGGCTAAGCTCATTTATGTCATGAAGATCCTGATTTTTGCTAATCAGTTTAAACTAACTGCTCGTGAGACATTAGGCTTGAAACGATTCACATTCTTTGTGCTAGAGGTGTATGTCAGTGCATGGTTCACGGCCTCCGTTCCATCCTCCGATCCTGCTAATGATTTGCGGCTCCTCCAAGACCTGTCAGAGTACCACGACGTCAAAATATCAAGAACATGTCTCACAGTCTTCGGTCGTCACCTGTGGTACCTCAGTGAAGGCTTGGTGGGTCTTGCACTCTTCGATCCACAAGTTAATGCAACAATGAAGACAAACATAGTTCGGGCAATCGTTGAGAGGAAGGCGACCGAGGATTCACCAAAACGTGCTGCTCTTCCTGCCACATCTTCCCTTCCCACAAAGCAGCTCTCAGACTTTGCTTCTAGAGGATCAAACTTTCTATTTGAAAGTCTCAAAATGAAGACTTCTTTTTTGTCCAAGGAACCTGACACATGGTCTGATGATGAAGACTTCAAAACTGGCGTCGCAGTTGTGGGTGGTCTCAGAGTCATCAACGACACTGCAGAGAGAGGGATTGCCTTGATACAGGCATTCAACAGCAAGATCACGAAGAGTGAAGACCAGTGTCAACATCTGCTGCAGGTTGTCGAAGAGCAGAGGCGGTCACAACCAGGGACATCAAAACAGGACCTTACAAGCAAAAAGCGAAAACAATGAATGGGTTGTCCACACCTCTCCCACTCATTGATGTAAGCATGTTCACTGCAGTTTCATTTTAAAAAGGATTTAATCATTTATATGTACAGTGTACACATAAACTTGCTCAATATGTAAATTTTAAAATAAACCCTCATATTATGAATATTCGTATTTTTTGCCTATAAGGATAAAACTTCAATTGACTTGAGCTACCTCTAAATATTGTCCAAACGACCCAGGATTTCGCCTGTGTTCTTTTTTCATGGGTACGCAGTATTGGACCAATGGCCATTCCATTTAATCAATTTTAGAAATTCACCCCTATGCACTATTGTCACCCTACTGTAGGTCCCTCACTACTAGGGAGAGAGATGGCTGTAGGTCCCTCACTACTAGGGAGAGAGATGGCTGTAGGTCCCTCACTACTAGGAAGAGAGATGGCTGTAGGTCCCTCACTACTAGGGAGAGAGATGGCTGTAGGTCCCTCACTACTAGGAAGAGAGAAGGCTGTAGGTCCCTCACTACTAGGGAGAGAGATGGCTGTAGGTCCCTCACTACTAGGAAGAGAGAAGGCTGTAGGTCCCTCACTACTAGGGAGAGAGATGGCTGTAGGTCCCTCACTACTAGGGAGAGAGATGGCTGTAGGTCCCTCACTACTAGGGAGAGAGATGGCTGTAGGTCCCTCACTACTAGGGAGAGAGATGGCTGTAGGTCCCTCACTACTAGGGAGAGAGATGGCTGTAGGTCCCTCACTACTAGGGGGAGAGATGGCTGTAGGTCCCTCACTACTAGGGAGAGAGATGGCTGTAGGTCCCTCACTACTAGGGAGAGAGATGGCTGTAGGTCCCTCACTACTAGGGAGAGAGAAGGCTTTAAGCTCCTCACTACTAGGGAGAGAAGGCTTTAAGCTCCTCACTACTAGGGAGAAAGAAGCCTTTAAGCTCCCCATTACTAGGGAGAGAGAAGGCTTTAAGCTCCTCACTACTAAGGAGAGAGAAGGCTTTAAGCTTCTCACTACTAGGGAGAGAAGGCTTTAAGCTCCCCATTACTAGGGAGAGAGAAGGCTTTAAGCTCCTCACTACTAGGGAGAGAGAAGGCTTTAAACTCCTCACTACTAGGGAGAGAAGGCTTTAAGCTCCTCACTACTAGGGAGAAAGAAGGCTTTAAGCTCCCCATTACTAGGGAGAGAGAAGGCTTTAAGCTCCTCAGTACTAAGGAGAGAGAATGCTTTAAGCTCCTCACTACTAGGGAGAGAAGGCTTTAAGCTCCCCATTACTAGGGAGAGAGAAGGCTTTAAGCTCCTCACTACTAGGGAGAGAGAAGGCTTTAAGCTCCTCACTACTAGGGAGAAAGAAGGCTTTAAGCTCCCCATTACTAGGGAGAGAGAAGGCTTTAAGCTCCTCACTACTAAGGAGAGAGAAGGCTTTAAGCTCCTCGGTACTAGAGAGAGAAGGCTTTAAGCTCCTCACTACTAGGGAGAGAGAAGGCTTTAAGCTCTCTCGCTACTAGGGAGAGAAGGCTTTAAGCTCCTCACTACTAGGGAGAGAGAAGGCTTTAAGCTCCTCACTACTAAGGAGAGAGAAGGCTTTAAGCTCCTCACTACTAGGGAGAGAAGGCTTTAAGCTCCTCACTACTAGGGAGAGAGAAGGCTTTAAGCTCCTCACTACTAGGGAGAGAGAAGGCTTTAAGCTCCCCACTACTAGGGAGAGAGAAGGCTTTAAGCTCCTCACTACTAGGGAGAGAGAAGGCTTTAAGCTCCTCACTACTAGGGAGAGAGAAGGCTTTAAGCTCCTCACTACTAGGGAGAGAGAAGGCTTTAAGCTCCTCACTACTAGGGAGAGAAGGCTTTAAGCTCCTCACTACTAGGGAGAGAGAAGGCTTTAAGCTCCGCACTACTAGGGAGAGAGAAGGCTTTAAGCTCCTCACTACTAGGGAGAGAAGGCTTTAAGCTCCTCACTACTAGGGAGAAAGAAGGCTTTAAGCTCTCTCACTACTAGGGAGAGAGAAGGCCTTAAGCTCCTCACTACTAGGGAGAGAGAAGGCTTTAAGCTCCTCACTACTAGGGAGAGAGAAGGCTTTAAGCTCCTCACTACTAGGGAGAGAGAAGGCTTTAAGCTCCCCACTACTAGGGAGAGAGAAGGCTTTAAGCTCCCCACTACTAGGGAGAGAGAAGGCTTTAAGCTCCTCACTACTAGGGAGAGAGAAAGCTTTAAGCTCCCCACTACTAGGGAGAGAGAAGGCTTTAAGCTCCCCACTACTAGGGAGAGAAGGCTTTAAGCTCCTCACTACTAGGGAGAGAGAAGGCTTTAAGCTCCTCACTACTAGGGAGAGAGAAGGCCTTAAGCTCCTCACTACTAGGGAGAGAGAAGGCCTTAAGCTCCTCACTACTAGGGAGAGAGAAGGCTTTAAGCTCCTCACTACTAGGGAGAGAGAAGGCTTTAAGCTCCTCACTACTAGGGAGAGAGAAGGCTTTAAGCTCCCCACTACTAGGGAGAGAGAATGCTTTAAGCTCCCCACTACTAGGGAGAGAGAAGGCTTTAAGCTCCTCACTACTAGGGAGAGAAGGCTTTAAGCTCCTCACTACTAGGGAGAGAGAAGGCCTTAAGCTCCTCACTACTAGGGAGAGAGAAGGCTTTAAGCTCCTCACTACTAGGGAGAGAGAAGGCTTTAAGCTCCTCACTACTAGGGAGAGAGAAGGCTTTAAGCTCCCCACTACTAGGGAGAGAGAAGGCCTTAAGCTCCTCAGTACTAGGGAGAGAAGGCTTTAAGCTCCTCACTACTAGGGAGAGAGAAGGCTTTAAGCACCTCACTACTAGGGAGAGAGAAGGCTTTAAGCTCCCCACTACTAGGGAGAGAAGGCTTTAAGCTCCTCACTACTAGGGAGAGAGAAGGCTTTAAGCTCCTCACTACTAGGGAGAGAGAAGGCTTTAAGCTCCCCACTACTAGGGAGAGAGAAGGCTTTAAGCTCCCCACTACTAGGGAGAGAGAAGGCTTTAAGCTCCTCACTACTAGGGAGAGAGAAGGCCTTAAGCTCCTCAGTACTAGGGAGAGAAGGCTTTAAGCTCCTCACTACTAGGGAGAGAGAAGGCTTTAAGCTCCTCAGTACTAGGGAGAGAGAAGGCTTTAAGCTCCTTACTACTAGGGAGAGAGAAGGCTTTAAGCTCCCCACTACTAGGGAGAGAGAAGGCTTTAAGCTCCTCACTACTAGGGAGAGAGAAGGCTTTAAGCTCCTCACTACTAGGGAGAGAGAAGGCTTTAAGCTCTCTCACTACTAGGAAGAGAGAAGGCTTTAAGCTCTCTCACTACTAGGGAGAGAGAAGGCTTTAAGCTCTCTCACTACTAGGGAGAGAGAAGGCTTTAAGCTCTCTCACTACTAGGGAGAGAGAAGGCTTTAAGCTCCTCACTACTAGGGAGAGAGAAGGCTTAAAGCTCTCTCACTACTAGGGAGAGAGAAGGCTTTAAGCTCCTCAGTACTAGGGAGAGAGAAGGCTTTAAGCTCCTCACTACTAGGGAGAGAGAAGGCTTTAAGCTCCTCAGTACTAGGGAGAGAGAAGGCTTTAAGCTCTCTCACTACTAGCGAGAGAGAAGGCTTTAAACTCCCCACCAACAGATAATAACTCAACTTAATTCAGTCATACATAAGCCCGGCTAGAGCATGTGGTCAGGGGGGCCCCGGGGGCGGGTCAGTGGCTGCAGCCTAACTAACAACCAGCCAAGCGTGTTACTCCCCGCGGGGCCGTAGTCATGAGGGCTCTGTCATGACCCCAGGCCCCGACACTTCCCCGCCACGCCCCCTTGTTCTACCCTTTACCTGAGGTCTACTTAACTTACCTGTAGGTCCCTCAAGGTAAGAGAGAAGTTGTAGGTCCATTACACACACAACACCTCCTCCCCCCACACACACACAACACCTCCCCCCCCCCCCACACACAACACTTCCTCCACACACACAGCACCTCCCTCCCCCCATACACAAATCCCCTCCCCCCCCCACACACAACACCTCCTCCCACCACACACACACACACACACACACACCTCCCCCACACACACAGCACCTCCGTCCCCTCCACACACACACAAATCCCCTCCCCCCCCCCACACACACACAGCATCTCCCTCCCCCACACAACACCTCCCTCCCCCCCACACACACACAAATCCCACCCCCCCTCCCCCTACACACACAACACCTCCCCCCCCACACAACACCTCCCCCACCCCACCCCCCCTACCCACACACACACAAATCAAAGAACTCATAATTTAAAGTAACGTTAAGAGAACCATCTCAGGTAATCTTGAGGAAAGTGTAGCAACGTCCCTAACTTTACCTGAGATACTGCTGACTTCCACACGATTTCACGGACGATTTAACGTTAAATTATCCTAACTTAAACAGGTTAAAATATCACTGTTGTTAGTGTTTTTTTTTTTTAGCTTTTAGCTGGTTACTGGATTTTATAAAAGAGACTTGAACAGCTAAGGTTATATTGTTACTCTTGATGTTAACTTTTTATATGAGTTGGTTTATTGTGTTAGCTTTCTACTGTATATGTTGTGTTGTATTATTGTGGACTTTAATTATTATATATCTTTTGCTTTTAGCTTGATATTTGAACTTATGTTAAGCTAAACTTCAATCAAATGTCTAGCTTTTTATCTGAACTGTTATATTAAGCTAAAATCCAATCAATTATCTTTAGCTTTTTATCTGAACTGTTATATTAAGCTAAAATCTCTTCCCTTTAGCTTAGTACGTGAGCAGCTATAAGCCCCATTTAATTTCTCATCTTCAAGGAAAAAAAATCACACGTTATTGTTAATGGGAAAGACATGTAAGGTGATTTTTTTTCCCTTCTGAGTGATGGTAATTGTTCTGTGATTTGATCTTCCTGGGCTCGTTAGTAGGAGGTCATTAGGACTGCTGAGGGAAGATTTGGTTTTAATTATTGATGTTTGAGTCTTTTCTCTCTTTTCCTCTCTTTCTTTCCTTCTTTCTCCCTTTTTTTTCCCTTCATTCTTTCCTTCTTGCTCTTTTTTACCTTCAGTCTTTCTTTCTTCTTTTTTCCCTCATTCTTTCCTTCTTTCTCCCTTTTTTCCTTCATTCTTTCCTTCTTTTTTCTCTTTCCTCTCTTTCTTTTCTTTATTTTTTCCAAACTTTTTCCTTGTTTCTTCCTTCTTTTTATTCTTCCTTCTCCTTCCTTCCTTCCCTTCCTTCCTTCCTTCTTCTGCCACCTTAATTTTTCCTTTGACTGTTTTCCTTCTTATTTCTTCATTCTTCCTTCTTTTTTTGTTATTTTCAGTCATCTCTCTTTACTTTCCTTAGTATATCTTCACATTTTCTTCATTTCTTTATTTCTTCGATTTTCTCCAATAACACATAATTCAATAACACATATAGAACACATACGACTAACACATAACACAATTATCATTCGAAAAAACAGCCAAAAAAAAAAACGGATGTAAAAAAAAAATACCAACTCGAGGCGTAACTAAAGAATAATGCACTAAAATATTTAATAGTAGTCTGGACGCATCTGGTAATTGGCATGATGATAGAGTTACATTCTCCCCCCCCGCTAAGACTTCAGATAGAGAGAAAACAAATCCTTAACAAAGTTTTTAAGGTTCTTTCCATGGGAGAATCGTGGTGTTTACGAGTTATTAATAATGGCGGTACACAGTGTTCACGAGAGTTACAGCTCGCCACAAACTGCTTTACCGCAACACTGAGAGATACTAACGCGCCTGTCTGGCTCCTTCTGCGGTGCGGTTAAGTGGTGATTTGCATGAACGTAGAATGTAAGAAACTATTATACTAAATTAAACTAAAGTGTACGAAACTGAACTGGAGTTAAATTGAACTAACTTAACGTAAACTAAACTGAATTCAAGTTAAATTGAATCAAATTAATCTAACCTAACCAAATTTAACCTGACCTTAACTAAACTATATACTGAACTAAAGTTATATTGAACTGACTTAACCTAAATTAAACTAAACTAAAGTGAAGTAAATTAAATTAATCTAACCTAACTGAAACTAACTTAACTGATCATCAATTAACCTAATCTAAACTACTCATTAGGATTAGGGTCCAGCCCTAATGTGCCATCCAAATTAATAGGCTTCCAACTCGACCTAAACCAGTTATTAGCATTAGGATTCATTAGAATCTGGCTCACCCTTTTCTAGATTAGGTTAGGTTAGGTTAGGTTAGGTTAGGTTAGGTTAGAGTTTGTCAACGTTGGTCCCATTAAGGATTAGGTGCCGTATATGGATTAAGGTGGTATCTTATACGGGGAAAATCATTAACGTCACAATTTTGTAAACACCATGAGGAGGAGGAGGAGGAGGAGTAGTTATTTTCACCAACGAATGAATTAAAAAAATAGATTAAAATAATAACAATCATCTTCGCTATGGTTAACGAACATCTCCGCCATGGTTAACGAGAGAGGAACTTGTTTACTATAAAAAACAACATTAAAGAGAAGTATGAGAGTGTGTGTAAATCTTCGTAATAATGTTGACCAGAAAAAAAAATTAAAAAAGTTAATTCTTGGTCCATTCACTTCTGGCAGCTGTAAGTTAAGTGTAAATTTCCCCCAAAGTTATCGATGTAAAATTCTCGAGGTCTATTGTATATTGTCGATTTAACCCCTCCAGCAAGACGTCTTAACCTTGAGTATGATGATTTAACCCCTTGAGTATGAGATTTTAACCCCTTGAGTATGAGGATTTAACCCCTTGAATATGATGATTTAACCCCTTGAGTATGAGATTTTAACCCCTTGAATATGATGATTTAACCCTTTGAGTATGAGATTTTAACCCCTTGAGTATGAGGATTTAATCCCTTGAGTATGAGGATTTAACCCCTTGAATATGATGATTTAACCCTTTGAGTATGAGATTTTAACCCCTTGAGTATGAGGATTTAATCCCTTGAGTATGAGGATTTAACCCGTTGAGTATGAGGATTTAACCCCTTGAGTATGAGGATTTAACCCCTTGAGTATGAGGATTTAACCCCTTGAGCATGAGGATTTAATCCCTTGAGTATGAGGATTTAACCCCTTGAATATGAGGATTTAACCCCTTGAGTATGAGGATTTAACCCCTTGAGTATGAGGATTTAACCCGTTGAGTATGAGGACTTAACCCCTTGAGTATGAGGATTTAATCCCTTGAGTATGAGGATTTAACCCGTTGAGTATGAGGATTTAACCCCTTTAGTATGAGGATTTAACCCCTTTAGTATGAGGACTTAACCCCTTGAGTATGAGGATTTAATTCCTTGAGTATGACGATTTAACCCCTTGAGTATGAGGATTTAACCCTTTGAGTATGATGATTTAACCCCTTTAGTATGAGGATTTAACCCCTTTAGTATGAGGACTTAACCCCTTGAGTATGAGAACTTAAACCCTTGAGTATGAGGATTTAACCCCCTGAGTATGAGGATTTAACCCGTTGAGTATGAGGATTTAATCCCCTGAGTATGAGGATTTAACCCCTTGAGTATGAGGATTTAACCCCTAGAGTATGAGGATTGAACCCCTTGAGTATGAGAACTTAAGCCCTTGAGTATGATGATTTAACCGCAAGAGTATGATGATTTAACCCCTTGAGTATGAGGATTTAACCCCTTGAGTATGAGGATTTAACCCCTTGAGTATGAGGATTTAACCCTTTGAGTATGAGGATTTAACCCTTTGAGTATGAAGATTTAACCCGTTGAGTATGAAGATTTAACCCTTTGAGTATGAGGATTTAACCCCTTGAGTATGAGGATTTAACCCTTTGAGTATGAAGATTTAACCCTTTGAGTATGAGGATTTAACCCCTTGAGTATGAGGACTTAACCCCAAGAGTATGATGATTTAACCCCTTGAGTATGAAGACTTAACCCCTTGAGTACGAGGACTTAACCCCTTGAGTATGAAGACTTAACCCCTTGAGTACGAGGACTTAACCCCTTGAGTACGAGGACTTAACCCCAATAGGACTCAACCTCACTTTCGTTCTTTCTTGTGTCTTATAATTTAGTCCCCCCTGATTATTTGTGTTTTCCTTTGTTAGTTTTTTTAGCCAGTCATTTGGTTAGGTTAGGTTAATTTAATTTAGTTAATGTTAGGTTAGCGTTAAGTTAGGTTAGTTTAAGTTAGTTTACGTGTGTGTGTGATAAGTTAGAGTTAGACCAGAAACGTTAGGTTAGGTTAGCGTTAGGGTGATTAATCTTCAGCTTGGCGGGACTAAGCTTCACATGACCTCTTCATTACATTATTATATACAATACTAATATATTTCTCTTACGAAATTATCAAGACTGACTAATGTTTTGGGATTTCTTATGTACGAGTTTTACATATCTTTATAAATGTTTTTTGTTTTGTTTTTTACGTCCACGATTTCTTTCATCCCGATGCAATAATTTTATACAAGTCTGCAATCTTAGGTCGTTGATATCCGTGTGGTCATAAAGTGTTGCAGTCCTTAATCATACACTGATATATACCCTGTGATCTCACCTGTTGAACACTCTTATACTGAACCAATAAAGAACACTTCTCTATGTACAGTATATTGTTTGTGTACCTGCACTGTCTGTGTACATTATATACCTGTATTTTCTATTGTACATACTGATTCAATGAGAACTTAAATAACAACTTACTGAATATATCTCTCTCTAATTACACTGGTCAACAAAGTTTTTGTTGCATTGCTATAAACACTTGATTCTACCTAATTTGGGTGTGCTGATCTCATATCTGAAGTTAGTTTCTTTCTGTAAGCTCTAGTTTTTTTGCAATCAAGGTATTTTGAAATTTCAAAATTTCGTCTTCGTCTTATTGACCTCGTCGTCTATCTTGAAAAATATGTCATTAAACTGTCATTAAATTAGCTGGGTAATAAACAATAAAATATTACATATTCTAAATTTATTCAACAACACAATTTGAAACATGTTCCATCTAAAACAAAGGTTGAAATTTGTATAAAACTCATTGTTAGGTAAGAAATTTGTTACTAGAGGAGACAAAGCCCAATCACATTTTAGCTAGGTAGGAATTTGCGCTTGAAGCTCTTGCGTTTGTGAAATGTCTCAGGGCACTCTCGTTTAATGCTCCAGCAGTAGTCTGCCATCATATGTTTGTCCCATCTCCCTTGGTAGCGGTCTTCCATGGTCTTGAGATGCTGATGAAACCGCTCGCCTTGCTCGTCACTTACTGCCCCTAGGTTCTCAGGGAATCTATCAAGATGACTATATAGGAAATGGAGTTTGACACTCATATTGCATCCAAGGTCATGAAAGGCTGACAACATGGTTGCTACAAGGGTTTCATAGTTGTCAGCCTTTTTATTACCAAGAAAGTTTTCCATTACCGCCACAAATGATAGCCATGCACCCCTTTCCTTGTCGTCCATCTTTCTGACAAAGTCTTGATCACGTACAAGTGCACGAATTTGTGGTCCATCAAACACACCTGCCTTTATCTTCTCAAATGACAAAGCAGGGTGAGCAGAGACTATGTGTTGGAAGCATTCACCATCAGTATTTAATGCTCTGACAAACTGTTTCATCAGGCCCAGCTTGATATGGAGAGGAGGAAATATGATCTTTTCTCGACTGACGATTGGATCATTGACAATGTTTGGCATACCAGCTTCCAGAGTCTCATGTAAGGGCCACTCCTTCAGGTTCCAATGCCTGTCTCTAGCTCGGCTGTCCCACATGCAAAGAAAGCAGGGATACTTTGTAAATCCTCTTTGTTGGCCAAGAAGGAAGTTCACCATTTTGAGGTCAACACAAATTGTCCAGTTGTGCTCATGGTATTTTAGCAGGTGATTCACAGTTTTAATGTCATTATACTCCTCTCGTAAGCACACAGAATGACCCACTGGAACAGCTGCATAGACATTACCATTATGTAGTAGCACACACTTCAGGCTACGCTTACAACTATCTAGAAATAATCGCCAGTCATTTGGACTATACAATGGAATCCCTAATTCCTGGAGAAGACCCGGGATATTATGACAGTAAACAAACTTATTCTCCTCTGTAAAGAATGGCACAAAATCCTGTTCCCGCTTTCTGAAGTGTGAAACTTTTGTGGTCTGGTTCAGTAGAGCCTTTTCTTGCAACCTAGAAGCTAGAACTTCTGCTGCATTTTTGGAGAGACCCAAATCACGCACAAGGTCATTCAGCTCTGGCTGACTAAACTTCTGAGGGGTTGATGACTCTGGTGTACCATCAGAAGAATCGTCGGAATCTGCAAGTATTTCTTGAGTTTCATGTTCACTCTCTTGGTCTTTGTCGCTTCCCTCCTCTTCAGCTGGAGACAACCCATTAAAAACTGGAACTGGTAGCTCATCAGAGTGCAAAGTAGGTCGAATTGCTGAAGGGATACTAGGATACGATATTTTATGTCTGTTTTTCTTGCCAACACCCTTCGTATTGATCAGACAAAAATAGCAGTCAGTTGTGTGGTCCTTCGGTTCTCGCCAGGTCATGGGAATTTCGAACGGTAAGCCCTTACGTTTTCCTTTTGTCCAGTCACGCAGCATTTCTTCGCAGTTATGACACACAGCATGTGGAGCCCATTTTTTTGTCTTGGTCGCCAAGAGTAAGTCCGAAGTACGCTTTATAGCCGCGCCTCACAAACGATGTTATATTGCGCCTCTGACGAATAAGCGTGAAGTATCCACAAATATAACAGAAGGCATCAGGTTTGTTCACACATTGATTTCTCTTTGTAGCCATGACCAAATCTGAAAGAAAAAACAGACAAAATTATATCTCCCTATTGATACCATAATCGTGTAATTAATTAATTTGACCGCAAACGGCTAGAATGTAAAACCTCAAATTGGATGAAAACTGGAGCATGCAGAACAAAACTGGTTTCAAATATGAAATCAGCAGATCAAAAATGGTAAGAAACAGTAAAGAAATCTCATGCAACTGGGAATTATAAAAAATTTGTTGTCCTGTG
>CAUDMG010003764.1:0-22500 GCA_958450375.1 Homarus gammarus
CCCTCTCCGACTCCTTCTTCTCGCCCTCTTCTTCTCCTTCTATCCGTCCCCTCATTTCTTTTTTCTACTTTGGTCTTCTGTTACCCCCTCCTCGAGCCGGGACTCACTAATAGCTGCTATGTTGAGGTACCTAGACAGCTCTTTTGCCACAAGGGCGTTTCTACCTTCAGGATACTCATTTGAGTCAGTATCCAGAAGGGTCCTGACATTGCTTGCAGCAACCATAACAGGTTATATAGTTTGTTTTACTTTGGTCTGTGATTATGATTATTTTTTCGAGTGCATTAGGATGACCTTACTGGGTGTGGTTGGCTAGTATATATTTTTTTTGGAGGGGGGGGGGGCAGCCTACGTTTAGGGCACCTTTTTTCACTCACTCCCTATGTGGGGTGAGCAGAGTGGCTCCTGAAAATGGCTGCTCAGTCGCACAGAGAGAAATGGATTGCACTGCTGCTTAGATTCCAGTGCATAAACGACCATCTAATCTATGCCTGTTCCTAACGTCACTCATTTGTCTCCATAGGACTTTTGGGGGTTTAGGGGTTTTGATGATGATGAACAGTATAATGAGCTGGATGTTGGCTGTGTGTCAGTTGATTTCTGTAGTGAGGCAGGAGCTCAGGCTGCAACCACACATCTTGGCTCTCTCTTTTCCCGATCCAGTGGTGCAGGTAGCAGAACGACTGGGGAAAGGGAGAGTTGCAAAGGACTGCCAATAACCCAGTTTGTTGGGTTTTGCCTTAGTAGCCTGTCCATCCTGCAATGCCTTCATGCGCCAGTCTCGCCGTTGGGTTCCCATTTTGGACACCTCTTCTGCCTATTCTACCGTTGGGGTCTTACTGAGCTCTGTATGCTTGTCTGCCTGATGTGGAGCTCCACTGCAGATTTTCATTTGGGGTTTGCTTCTGAAGCCTTATACTTACCAAGGTTAATTTGGAAGACAGTGGGGCAGTGGGTGGTAGGTGCAAGGGTATGTCCATATGGTGGTGGGCCTACGTGCTGTCTTCTGGAGCCCAATGCTGCACTAGCTTGGGGCCACGAGACATCCAGTTACCGTGTGTTGCCACGAGGAGGCACAGCAAGAGTGTTCATGGTGAAGAGGCTGTGTACTGTTAGGGGAAGACTTAAGCAAGGTTGCTTCCATGTTCACCACAAGGGCTAGCCAGTGATGGTAGCTGAAAGCAAGAGGAAGCAAGCAGTACCCGCGCCTTAACACTAACATAATGCTGCCACACTAGATGCATTACACCACCCTGTGCATATATACACACACACACACACACACACACACAGGTCATACATACATACAATATTGACATGTCTAAGCCAAGGAAGAGCTTGAGCACTCCTAATGGCACCTGATAAATACTGCACATTGAGTTATGTTAAGTGAAACCATAAAGTAGTTGTTAGGTTCTGAATAATAAGTTCTATATACAGGAGAGAACACAAACACCTGTATAGTTTTGTAGGTTCGGTTTACTGGATAAGAGTATGTACACAGAGGGGAGCAGCACTCTCCCTTGGCTAGGCTCCTTGTCAACTGCTATAGGCGACGTATGGCAAGTGATACATTAGCAGCTTCCATACGTCGCCAGGCACATTAATTAAGCGTGTGGGGTATGGTAAAAACATTGCCACACGCTGCTAGCTAGGCTGAATAAATAATACATAAATGGAGCACATACATAATATACATACATGATATATAATCCAGCATACATAATATACATACACCTCCCTCCCCCCTATACGCTCATAGCAAAGTCTTGAGCGGACCTTTTCTTTTGGATCCGTTCTGAGCGTCGAGGGACTTCATCACTGGGAAGGGTATGGGACTCAACACTGGTGGCGGGGCCAGCAGAAGGCATTGTTACGGGTCGGAGAAAACGGCGGTTCCTCCACCACACACGACCACTGGGTAACCGCACCTGGTAGTCCCGTGACCTGCCGAGACCCATAACTACGCCTACTTTGTCCCAACGTAGGGAGGTCGGGTCCTGAACACGGACTTGGGTGCCGACACTCAACCTGGGGAGAGAACGGGCGTGGTCATTGTAGCGGGCGGCGACGTCCTGAACACGTTCGGCGGCTCGGCGATCACAATCCTCTGTCTTGGCCTGCCACTCCTTGGAGAAGGATTGAGGGTGAGCAGGGACACAAGAACGAAGGGGGCGTCCATACAAAACCTGGGCAGGGGAGCGTCCGGTGTAGTTAGGTGTGTTGCGGAGTTCAAGAAGACCCCTGTCGAAGGCCTCGCAGTCAATGTTCCCAGAAGGGGCCACCTTAAGGATGAGGTACTTCAGGGATTTGACAGCAGCCTCAGCGTGGCCGTTGGACTGCGGGTAATGGGGCGATGACAACACATGCCGGACTCCCCATCGGTCGAGGAACACAGCAAAGTCCCGGCTTGTGAACTGAGGCCCTCCGTCGGTTCGCAGGCGTACAGGAACGCCCACGTCACGGAAGTAGTGGCGGAACTTGCTGATGGTGGCGGCAGACGTCGTGTCATTACCGCACTTGATGACAACCGGCCAACCAGAGAGACGGTCGACGATAACGAGGAAGGACTTTCCTGACACACAGAAAAAGTCGGCCGACACAGACTCAAAGGGGCGGGTGGGGTTGTCGTCACTCATGAAGGGTTCCTGCTGCTGGCTGGGTTGTAATACTTGGCAGGGCTCACACGCACGGACAACATTGGAGATGTCGGAGTTGATGCCGGGCCAGAACACAGTCTGTCGTGCACGTCGTTTGGTGGCCTCAGCTCCACGGTGACTGTCGTGAAGGCGGGCCAAGGCGTGGGGACGTGATGCAGCAGGGACAACTACACGTGCTCCGTACAGAACAAGGTCTCCGTCGCAGTAGAGTTCATCGCGGAGTTTCCAATACGGGAGCAGGGTGTTGTGAAGATCGTAGCGGTTGCTAGGAAATCCATTCCTCACACACTCGACGAGTCGGACATAGGAAGGGTCATCTCGGGCCGCTGTTCGAAGGTCCTCCATTGCCTTGTCGTCATCTGGTGACAGGTCCGAACGAAGGGATTGGACGGCATGGAGAGTGACCACAGTCCTGACGGAAAGAGCGAGGTCGGCGTCGAGTACATGGTCTTCTGGAGTAGGGCGGCTGACAGGGGAGCGGGATAAGGCATCAGGGATGCAGAGCTCCTTGCCAGCACGCCACACTGCAGTGAAGATGCACGCCGAGAGCTTCTCTTTCAGACGCTGGAGGCGAGGGTTCTCAACGGCGTCTAGCGTGTAGTGGTTGAGGATCGGGACGAGCGGGCGATGGTCGGTCACTAGGTGAAAGTATTGCAGGCCTATGAGGTAAAACCTGCACTTGGACATCGCCCAAACCACAGCCAACAGCTCCAACTCAATAGTGGCGTAGCGCGTCTCAGTGTCAGAGAGGAAACGCGAGCCACACTGGACGAGCCGGAACTGCCCTCCACCATGATCCTGCAGTAGGGCGTATCCCACGCCATACAAGCGTGAGGCATCTGTCTGCAGAACTGTCGGCAAGGCTGGGTCAAACGTGGCGAGGACAGGTGGACGAGACAGGGCCTGTTTCACTTGCTGGAAGGCCTTGTCGTGGTCGGGGGTCCACAGGAATGTCCTCTTGGGGCTCATCAGGGGGCGAAGTGGTTGAGCAGCTGCGGAGATGTCCGACGAAAACTCTGCTAACTGGTTGACGAGACCGATGAAGGACCTCAAGTCGGTCAGGTTAGCAGGGGTGGGAAAATCCGTAATGGCGCGGACCTTTTCCGGGTCCGCTGCGATACCATTCCCTGAGAGGGTGTACCCACAAAAGTCAACTGAAGAGCTGGCCAGAACAAACTTGTCGGCATTTAGGGTAATGCCGTGCTTCCGGCACCTGTTGAGTACCTCGTAGATACGGCAGAGGTGATCCATATAATCCTCGTCGTACACGAGTATGTCGTCGACCACTTTCACGCAGTTTGCCAGACCTTGTAGAGCCATATCACCTCGAAGACAGAAAGCGTCTCCTGTAGCGGCGAATCCCATGGGGCCACGGCAATAACTGGAACGTCCATGCGGGGTGATGAACGTTGTGAGTGGTCGGTCTTCTTCGGCAAGCTCTATCTGCCAGTATCCACACAGGGCGTCCATCGTCGTGAAGAAGCTGCGTATGGCTGCAAAGGGCGTGGGAGAAGGGTTGGCAGGACGAGACACCTGGTTGTTGAGCTTGGAAAGGTCAGTGGTGATCCGAACACCACCTTTAGGTTTTGCGACGACAACCATCGGGTGACACCATGGAGACGGGTCATCGCCGGTTGGTACAATAATTTCTTGGGCGACCATGGAGTCCAGCTCGTTTTTGACCGCCTCGCGGAAGGCCAGGGGAACCAGTCGAGGGGTGTAAATAGCGAATGGCTTCGCGTCGTCCCTCAGGTGGATCCTCATGGGGGGGCCTGCCATCTTCTTGAGAGGCTTGGATTCCAGAGCGGACTTGGTCACCAGAACGTCGCTGAATTCCTTCAGGAAGTACTTCCGAGCATCCGAAGGAGAGGTGTCACTGGCAAGAGGCAGGGGTAGGGCGGCAGCAGGGTCGTTGCTGCTCCCTTTTTGCACCCTGTTGGCGTGTTTTACCTCAAGAATAGGTTTGGGGAAGTCCTGGGAGATGATGGCCAACTCCTGACAATGTCTGTAGGACAGCAAAGGAGTCTGGACACCGTTATGCACATCAATCCAGGCTTGACACGACCTGTTGCCAAAGGTGACTTGTGCTTGGAGTGAACCCAGGGCCGGGGTCATCTGTGAACCATCTGCCATAAAGCGGAGATCCTTGGGGGGCGGTCCTAGATCACTTGGAGAGAGCCCCAAGCCTTGCAAATGCTGGGGACCGATGACTGTAGCATCAGCGCCGGTGTCGGGCAACATCTGAAGACGGGATGACACACCGCCGTAGGTCACAATGACACTGATATACTGAGGGACTTTGGTCCTGGGACGCTGGGGGGAGCACACATTCCTAATGTGGCTCGAGCGTTGTCAAGAGTCGTCGTACCTCTGATTGGAAGACTGTGGGCGGCCCTCTCTGGTGGAGGGGGGCTGAAGCTTCCGCCGACGCGGTCCCTTGGGTATGTTGGAAGGGCAACACTTGTCATAGTGGCCCAGACGACCGCACACATTGCACTGGACGCGTTTGGCTGGGCACCGTACTGTGAGTGACCAGTGGCCCTTACGGTCACAACTGTTGCAGGTAGACTGAGCAGCTGGACACACCTGTGTTCCGTGCTGCTTACCACAGTTGTTGCAAAATAAACCGGGCGTGGACGTGGTGGGCGAAGGCGTAGGAACAGACTTCTTGTCCTTCTTGTACCGGGACACAGCGCGTACAGCTGTAGGGGGAGCGCGGATGGCAGAGGTGGCACACCTGGCAGCCTCATAGGAGCGACATATCGTCAACACATCCTTAAGAGAAGAGGAAGAGTCGAGGGAGGTGAGGCGTTGGACAAGTTCCTCGTCCTTAACA
Source organism: Homarus gammarus (assembly GCA_958450375.1). NCBI lineage: Eukaryota > Metazoa > Arthropoda > Malacostraca > Decapoda > Nephropidae > Homarus > Homarus gammarus. Next base: position 5,497 of record CAUDMG010003764.1, read on the forward strand.
CCCATCAGGATCACCTGCCTCAACTGGGTCTCCTCGCACTGCTGGTGGTGGCCTGGACATATATCTACCTCTTCCGAGGCTCTCTTAAGACGCACGTAAAAGGCATCAAAAGACTCACCCTCCATCTGTCTGCAGCTAAACAATTCCCTCCTGCACAGAGCTTCATTCTGCTGTCCTTTGATGTGCCGTTGTAGAACGTCCAGTACCTCCTCTACAGACAGCAAAGAGGTTGGGGGTACCTGCAACGTATGTTCCAAGACACGCTGAATTTCCAAGGACAGGCACATATGCAGCTGGATGAGTTGTTTAGGCTGTGACAAACTCTGGAGATCCACCATTGTAGAATAATCAGTCCACCGTCGCCGCCATTCACGAAAAGTCTGGAAATTCACATCAGGCTTCAAGATGGGCGGTGTTTGAGCTGCTGCTTTAGGTGGGGCTGGGGGGTGTGAAGGAAGCATGGATGAGGTATCTGAACCAGTCAGTACCGAGGCAGTGTTAGAGCCAGGGGCTTGGTTAAGAGTGAGGCGAGATATCAAGGCTTCAAACCGTTCACTGTCTTCCAATCTCCGTTGGTTGTCTCGTTCTGCCTCTGCTTGCCTTCTGTGCTCATCCGCCAAACGTCTGTGAGCTTCATCCTCGCGTTTCTCATCTCTCATAAACTTCAGTAAAGCAATTATCTCTGGAGACAACGCTGAATATTGAGGTGAGGGACTGCGCGATGTGGGGGCTGGAGCGTCGTGGCCGGCCTGGTCATCCATCTCTGCGGGGCTATCACCCGCCTGGCTCAACCAGACGCTGGGTCCACGGCTACGTAAGGCGTGAGACATAACTACTTCCTCTGTGTACTATGTCTTAAATCAGTGTTGACCGGTCAGCCCGTCGTATCAACAAGATTTCAGACAAAAAATTAATTAAATGCACAGATAAGTAGATTATATATATAAAATATATATAAGGAAGCCGCGCGGTCAGCGAGTGTTAGTACGTGTATGTGTGTGAGTGTGTGTCCCGGGCCGGCAAAGCGTCTCGCCCCAGCTGTGAGGGGGGGTGGAGGGGGCGCTGTGAGGGGGGTGGAGGGAGAGGCGCGGCGACTCCCAGTCAGTCTAGTTACCCTCAGGACGTGGTCAGAGACGGGTGCACTGAACTCTACTCCTTACGAATGCCCAGAACGTGCCGTATACCTTGGGAATCCTTTAGAACAAGGTCACACATGAATGGCACGAACACACAATGCACTAAACACTTCACAGAAAATCACTGTCACTGACACTGCTCAAAGTTGCTGAGATTCTTCGAGGCGAGGTGACGCGCGGGAGTTGACCCAAGCGAGAGTCCAAGCCGGCTTTCTACAAACTTTGCACTATCACTCGTAATTATCCAGTAAGATCGGATCACTGCGCCATGTTAGGTTCTGAATAATAAGTTCTATATACAGGAGAGAACACAAACACCTGTATAGTTTTGTAGGTTCGGTTTACTGGATAAGAGTATGTACACAAAGGAGAGCAGTGGTCTCCCTGGCTAGGCTCCTTGTCAACTGCTATAGGCGACGTATGGCAAGTGATACATTAGCAGCTTCCATACGTCGTCAGGCACATTAATTAAGCGTGTGGGGTATGGTAATAACATTGCCACACGCTGCTAGCTAGGCTGAATAAATAATACATAAATGGAGCACATACATAATATACATACATGATATATAATCCAGCATACATAATATACATACAGTAGTTACAGTAAATTCGAGAGCATGTCGTGATGGCAAAATATATTATTATTGGCATTGATAATTTGTAGCAATGTGTCATTATATATTATAATGATTTTAACGACAATAAAACAGTTAAAAAGTGTTAATGTATTGCATATATTTTAACATCAAGACAATACGTGTCTTCTGAAAGTACAGTACAGCACAGTAGTTCGCTGTTTAATGATCATAACAACTTTTATCCCTTTATCGTCTCTTTTATGGGCAATTTTATTTCTCAATATAGAATCATTTGATGCATTTTAAGGATATCTGGACGTAACAACATGATTTTAGTTTGTATTGCTGACGACGAAGGTTGTGTGTCTAAACCGCATAATGTGTAATAACATGTGTAATAGTGAATGCCATATCGTGTTGGTTTGATGAAACACAGAGAAGAGGTGGTGGGGGAAAAGAGAGGACCTGTGTATGATTGCGGCTGTATCACTATCACTGCAGTGGTTGGTAGAACTAGTGTGGTTTACATATAATGTTATTGGTAGAACTAGTGTGGTTTACATATAATGTTATTGGTAGAACTAGTGTGGTTTACATATATTGTTATTGGTAGAACTAGTGTGGTTTACATATAATGTTATTGGTAGAACTAGTGTGGTTTACATATATTGTTATTGGTAGAACTAGTGTGGTTTACATATATTGTTATTGGTAGAACTAGTGTGGCTTACATATATTGTTATTGGTAGAACTAGTGTGGTTTACATATATTGTTATTGGTAGAACTAGTGTGGTTTACGTATATTGTTATTGCTAGAACTAGTGTGGTTTACATATATTGTTATTGGTAGAACTAGTGTGGTTTACATATATTGTTATTGGTAGAACTTGTGTGGTTTACATATATTGTTATTGGTAGAACTAGTGTGGTTTACAGATATTCTCATTGGTAGAACTAGTGTGGTTTACATATATTGTTATTGGTAGAACTAGTGTGGTTTACAGATATTGTTATTGGTAGAACTAGTGTGGTTTACAGATATTCTTATTGGTAGAACTAGTGTGGTTTACATATATTGTTATTGGTAGAACTAGTGTGGTTTACAGATATTCTTATTGGTAGAACTAGTGTGGTTTGCATATATTGTTATTGGTAGAACTAGTGTGGTTTACATATATTGTTATTGGTAGAACTAGTCGGGTTTACGTATATTGTTATTGGTAGAACTAGCGTGGTTTACATATATTGTTATTGGTAGAACTAATCGGGTTTACGTATATTGTTATTGGTAGAACTAGTCGGGTTTACGTATATTGTTATTGGTAGAACTAGCGTGGTTTACATACATTGTTATTGGTAGAACTAATCGGTTTACGTATATTGTTATTGGTAGAACTAGTGTGGTTTACATATATTGTTATTGGTAGAACTAGTGTGGTTTACAGATATTCTTATTGGTAGAACTAGTGTGGTTTACATATATTGTTATTGGTAGAACTAGTGTGGTTTACAGATATTCTTATTGGTACAACTAGTGTGGTTTACATATATTGTTATTGGTAGAGCTAGTGTGGTTTACAGATATTCTTATTGGTAGAACTAGTGTGGTTTACATATATTGTTATTGGTAGAACTAGTCGGGTTTACGTATATTGTTATTGGTAGAACTAGTCGGGTTTACGTATATTGTTATTGGTAGAACTAGCGTGGTTTACATATATTGTTATTGGTAGAACTAATCGGGTTTACGTATATTGTTATTGGTAGAACTAGTCGGGTTTACGTATATTGTTATTGGTAGAACTAGTGTGGTTTACATATATTGTTATTGGAAGAACTAGTGTGGTTTACATATATTGTTATTGGTAGAACTAGTGTGGTTTACATATATTGTTATTGGTAGAACTAATCGGGTTTACGTATATTGTTATTGGTAGAACTAGTGTGGTTTACATATATTGTTATTGGCAGAACTAGTGTGGTTTACATATTTTGTTATTGGGAGAACTAGTGTGGTTTACATGTATTGTTAGTGGAAGAACTAGTGTGGTTTACATATAATGTTATTGGTAGAACTAGTGTGGTTTACATATATTGTTATTGGTAGAACTAGTGTGGTTTACATATATTGTTATTGGTAGAACTAGTGTGGTTTACATATATTGTTATTGGTAGAACTAATCGGGTTTACGTATATTGTTATTAGCAGAACTAGTGTGGGTTACATATATTGTTATTGGTAGAACTAGTGTGGTTTACATATAATGTTATTAGTAGAACTAGTGTGGTTTACATATATTGTTATTGGTAGAACTAGTGTGGTTTACAGATATTGTTATTGGTAGAACTAGTGTGGTTCACATATTTTGTTATTGGTAGAACTGGTGTGGTTTACAGATATTGTTATTAGCGGAACTAGTGTGGTTTACAGATATTCTTATTGGTAGAACTAGTGTGGTTTACATATATTGTTATTAGCAGAACTAGTGTGGTTTACATATATTGTTATTGGTAGAACTAGTGTGGTTTACATATATTGTTATTAGCAGAACTAGTGTGGTTTACATATATTGTTATTGGTAGAACTAGTGTGGTTTACATACATTGTTATTAGCAGAACTAGTGTGGTTTACATATATTGTTGTTGGTAGAACCAATACGTACACATGTATTGTTACTGGTAGAAACTTTTTAGTTTTAATGTAGTTATCGGTAGAACCAGTTTTGTTTACATGTCGTTTATTTGTAGAACTACTGTAGTTTACATGTAATGTTATTAGAAGTAAAAAACAGTGTTTATTTCTTTGAGTCGTACAAGTGTAATTTTATGACACATTTTACTGTACTTATCTTTGTGACTATTAATGTTATGCTGAATTTAATTTACAGTTGACATAATAAAACTGTTTCATTGCTAGACTGTACAATGTACATGTGTGTGTGTATATGCAGGGGAGGCAGCGCTCCAGTGTTCCCTGGAAAGGATCGTGACCAATGTGTTCAGCACGGTGCTCACTATTGGTCACTGTCCCTATTGGATCCCGGCGCTACAACCCAACCTTCAGAACCTCCAACAGATTCACATCCACCTGCTGGGCGCCGATGAACCGGAGGTGGGCGCCGTCCAGTCCGGCCTCATACAGGTGGGTGCTATGTAGGAGTCGTGGACGACTTGTTTTATACTGTTATGTGAGATTCTGAGGAGGTAGGGTTAAACTTCTTTTCCAAATAGCATTCAGTAGATATAATCTAGTGGCACTGTGTGACATTTATAGTGTTCAAAGGTGTTCAAACCTCAGACCCTAAATGACTACGAATCTTTTAACAGTAATGGGATTAGAAAAAAAAAAGATGCGTTGTAAAGTAATGGGCACTTTATCACAGTTCTAGGAATAATTCATCTGTTTATGAAGAAATATTAATAATATAGTTTTCCTCGTATTCGAGGATTGCTGGATCTAAGACCACCCAGGCGGTGCTGAACTCGTACGTCACTATAGCGGCCCCATCAACTTTTGGGTTTGGGATCGTACTTGTCCAGCCGGATTTCCCGCGGCATGAATCAAATCCGCATCACACGGAATGAGCGCCACTAAAAGCCTGACCTGCTAACTTGTATGAGACAAATACTCTAAACTCCAAGTCAGGAGTGGGAACATCACTGGAACAATTGAATGCGACTGAAATTCTAAGCTCTATTGATCTGAATGTTGTAAGTGTTGCTCCTTGATCTACTAACACTAAGATAGAGTAACCAAGTTTCCTTGACGTGAAAGTCCCAGGTAGTGTTTCACCTCCACACCTCTACAAGAATCATCAAAACATTTGGAGACTACACTATTGATATCCTTCTGCCTGAAGGAAGCCTAGCGACTGGATGTTGGCTGTGGCACATATCTCAAAAGCAGTGTAAAAGAGTCTACAAGACATAAAAAAGGGAAAAGCTCAAAGGAAAAATTATCAGTTAAACCAACTTTCCATGAAAAGGCGAAGACTTTCTTCGTGACCTAGATAACAAACAGGGGCTATTTGCATTTATGTCCAACAAGAGTAGAAGCAGTGAATCCCCCATAACAAGGAGGTTGTCATCACATCTGGACAGTGTGGTCGTCAGAGGAACCAACCACTTTATGCCGGACTTTGATCTTGAAGAAGCGGACAAAAGAATGTTGTTTAATCTGCAGGACCCTTTGCAACATATGCTTGATTCGCACAGTATATATTGATGTCGTTGTCATGTCGATTGGCAAGTTTCACCACCTGCACACCATATGCCAAGCATAAAATATATGGGTGGTTTTTGGTACAGAGAAGAACTTTTGGTGCATTCATACCAATACCATCACCCAGAGTTTGGGAGAAGACAAGTCATATTCATGCATGGCATTACCCACGTAACCCACCATCCACAGATTCACAGGCTGTGATACGGTATCATCCCTTTTTGGAAAGGGGAAAATATCAGAGTGGGAGGCTTGGAATTTTTACCCTGAAGTCACAGAAACTTTCAACTTCATGATGCAGTACATCGAGTCGGATGTCAATGTTGAACACTTCAAGCCGCTTGGGCGCTACACAGTTGTTTTACAGTTTTTGTTATACATTTCTAACCTGACTAGTTACCACCTTGACTCTGTCAATGAAAAAACGCAGAGAGATGTTCTGTCAGAGAAACAAACCCATGTAATCCATTCAACCGACCCAAGGTGCTCTTCTTGAGCACTTAAATCTAGCTGCTCACCAAACAGGAATCTGGATCACTTGTGAGCTGCCACAACAACTAGCACCGTCTCCAGACTCCAGAGGGATAAGGTTGATAATAGACAAGGACAGCCAGTCCTTGTTCCTGGTGTGGACAGCATTATCAATGGTTTCCAAAGCTCGTAGTGAGTTGGTCAAATGTTGCTGCAAGAGCAAAATTGGTTGCAGTGACAAGTATGCTTACAACAGCTCAGTGGAGATGCACCGAGCTCTGCAAATGCAAATATAATAAACATTATGAAGAAATGTCAGATAATACACTGCGATAGTTATTACCGCTTTTTAGTTCTATATCGCTCTGACTGAGGTTTTTCAACTCTTAAACGGCTTCAAATCTAAATAACACAATAACCAGTATATGAGTCATGGAAATAAAGATATATGGAAGCTCTACCGAAAGTATTGGCTCGTTGTTCAGTAGAATATTTTCACATTACAATAAATGCTAATGAATATACTTTGCCCGTTTTTACTTAACAAAAAATAAAAGATATTGACAATGTCACATGACAGCATCCACCAGTTCAAATTTGATGGATCACAATAAAAAGTTTATTAGTAGGATCTAAACAAGTGCTTCGCTAAGTTTGGTGCTTTTATTTCAGTATGTTCCATTATTTTGCTAAGCTACCTGACTGTAACCAAACCTGGGCTGGGCTTGTCGGAAAAAGTTATCAGTGAAACAAATACGAGGTAAAAATATAAGGTCCTACTCTACCGCAGCTCTAAATACTTTCGCCGCGGACACACTTTAAATTTTTGAAGAATAAAACACTTTCTATATAAATATTAGTCGGAAGCAGTCTGGTATAGGTCAGGGGTGGCGAACCTATGGCACGCGAGCCCAAGGTGGCAAGCGAAAATGTTTTGTTGGCACTCGTCATGTAATGCCGCCCCAATATTTTTTAAACCCCACCCATAATATATATATAAGAACATAAGAAAATAAGGAGTCTGCAATAGGCCGGTTGGCCTGTGCATGGCACCTCCTGTCGAGAGTTACTACCACTCTCTATCATCCATGAATCTATCTAGCCTCCTTTTGAAACTTTCCAGAGTTCCCGCACTTACTACAAAGATGCTAAGCTTGTTCCACTCGTCCAACACCCTATTTGTGAACCAGTTTCTTCCTATCTCCCTCCTAAACCTAAACTTATCCAACTTGAATCCGTTGCTCCGAGTCCTATCCTGCTCGGATATTATAAGAACTTTATCTATATCCCCTTTATTGATTCCTTTCACCCACTTAAATACTTCTATCATATCTCCCCGCACTCTTCGTTTTTCTAGGGAATGCAAGTTAAGTTTCTTTAACCTATCCTGATATGGAAGGTTTCTAAGTCCCGGAATGATTTTTGTCATTCTTCGCTGCACCGACTCTAGTGAATTTATATCCATTCTATAATAGGGGCACCAGAACTGAACCGCATAATCGAGGTGCGGTCTAACTAGCGCAAGATATAGTTGCAATAAGACCTCTGCACTCTTGTTACTTACACTTCTAGATATAAAACCCAATACTCTGTTTGCCTTATTTCGAACATTAACGCACTGTTTTCTAGGCCGTAGGTCCGGGCTTACAAGTACCCCTAGGTCTCTTTCACAAGTCGACTTCTCTAGGTTGATGTTGTTAAGGCTGTATACATTATAAGTATTTGTTCTTCCAATATTGAGTACGCTGCACTTGCTGGTGTTGAATTTCATTTGCCATTTTTCAGACCACCCCTGCAGTTTATTTAGATCCTCCTCTAATGCATTTGCATCCTGCCCTGAATTAATTTGCCGCCCTATTTTGGTGTCATCCGCAAACTTGCTTATGTCACTGCTGATCCCAGTATCTAAATCGTTTATGTAAATTATGAACAAGAGTGGGCCTAGTACTGACCCCTGGGGAACCCCACTGGTTACACGGCCCCACTCAGATTTAACACCATCTACGCTGACCCTCTGCGTTCTATCGGTGAGCCATGATTTTATCCAATTTAAAACTTTCCCCTCGATACCATGAGCCTTAATTTTTCTCAGAAGCCTCTGATGCGGTACTCTGTTAAATGCTTTGCTAAAGTCTAAGTAAATAACATCGTAATTTTCGTCATTATCTACTACCTCGAAGACTTTCCTAAAAAACGTTAGCAGATTTGTTAGACAAGATTTTCCCTTTGTAAACCCATGTTGAGAGTCGTAGATTAATTTGCTTTTCGCTAGATGCGATCGGATGCTATATGCTATAATTGATTCAAGAAATTTCCCCACTACTGACGTCAAACTGATCGGCCGGTAATTTGACGCTGATGCTCTGTCTCCCTTTTTGAATATGGGCACTACATTTGCCTGTTTCCACAACTCTGGCACAACTCCAGTGTCTAATAATTTTGTAAATAAGTTTACGAGGGGTCCGCTAATCTGTTCCCTACACTCTTTTAAGACTCGAGGAAAAATTTCATCAGGCCCTGGGGATTTTGTATTCTTTAGTTTATTTATCTTCTTAAGAACATCCTCTTTTCTGATAGTGATATTCTTTAATTTCTCTTCTTCCTTTCCCTTAAATATCAGTTCCACCTCCGGAATTTCATGGCAAATTTCTTCTGTGAAAACTGATAAGTAGCTGTTCAATGCTTTGCTTATTTCTTCACTGCCATTTATCAATTCTCCCCTCCCTGACTTTAAAGGCCCAACTTTGTCCTTGACCTTTGTCCTATATACCTGGAAAATCCCTTGGGATTCGCCTTGGATTCTCTTGCTATTTTGATTTCATAGTCTCTCTTTGCTTTCCTTACATTTTTCTTAACATTCATAGATAGTTCATTATACCTGTTTTTGAGCTGCTCCTCCCCTCCCTTTAATTTCTTATATATTCCTTTCTTTATTCCTATGTCATGTTTAAGTTTTCTGGTCATCCACCTTGGCTCATTCTTATTTGACCTAATTTTTCTGTGTGGTATATTTTGTTCTTGTGCTTTATGTAGTATACTAGTGAATATATTATAGTCATGATCAATTGTTGTGTCATCTATGACCTCACCCCTTCCTACTGGGAAATGACGTGACTGTTCCCAGGTGACCTCACCTAGGTACCTTCTTAACTCCTGATAATCCGCCAACCGAAAGTTTGGGACTCTGACCATATTGTCATTGTTTTTCGTTTCCCAATTTAGGGTGAACCTGGTTTCTCTGTGATCACTGTTACCTAGTTCTTCCCCTACTGTGATATCTCTGATAATATTTTCTTTATTTGTTAATACTAGGTCTAATATATTGTCACCTCTAGTAGGTTCTGTAATTAGTTGTTTCAAAAAATTGTCCTGTACTGTGTCTAGGAAGTCTTCAGATTCATAGTCGCCTACAATGTTGTCCCAGTCAATATTTCTGAAGTTGAAATCCCCCATAATGGATAGGTTGTTATATTTTGCTGTCCTACTCATTTCCTGCCATATGGGCTGAGCTGCTTCTTTACCAAGACTTGGGGGCCTGTAAATCACTCCCATAATTAGTTTTTCTCTTCCTTCCGTGATTTCTACCCACACAGACTCGGTTCCTATTTCACCCTTTATTGAATTATTAGTACAACATTTTAATGTATCCTTGACGAAGAGTGCGACCCCTCCCCCCTTCCTACCTTCCCTGTCCTTGTGAAAAAGGTTGTACCCTTCTATGTGGTACTCTGATAAAAAAAATTTGCTCGCCAGATTCATCCAAGTTTCGGTGATTGCTATGACGTCTACATTCTCGGTACATACAACCGCTCTCAGCAAGTCTATTTCATTTCTAACGCTCCTACTGTTTGTAGAGTATACATTTAAACCTACTCTTCCCTGGCCCTGTTTTACCCCTTGTCCTGAGTAACCAATTTTACTTCCCAGGACCTGCTTGTTTTTTGACTCCCACTTTCCTCGACCCCTCTCTACTGGCGAAACCCCCCTTCTGAGTGACAATTTCACGCTCCAGGGATGCAGACAACGTCTTTACCCCCTCACGAGACACGTGTACTCCGTCGCGACAGTACAGGTAGTCGTTGCCATAGAATCGTTGCCAGTTATCAATGAATGCCCAACCATTGTTTGCACAATGTTTTTCCAGTCGGCAATTTATAGCAATTGCCCTGGACAGCCATTCACGACCAACCCCACTTCTAGGCAAGACAGCACATACTATCGGGATCCCTCCCCTACCTCTAATCTTCCCCAGCGCCTCCCTATACCTCTTGAAAAGTTCCTCACTCCTAACCTTACCTATGTGGTTTCCTCCCACACTAAGAAACACACTACTGGATTGGTACCCTCCTCTGACAAAACCCTGTCTAACCTCTCGGCTACATGCCCTATCCCAGCCCCAGGAAAACACACCCTAGTCCTACGTTTCCTATATCTCGCACAAAAAGCCCTATCCATAAACCTCACCTGGCTGTCACCAACTACCACGACCTTACCTGTGGGCAGGGTTTGTACAACTGCCCTTTCCTCTCCTTGGTCCATACCGTCCTGCCTCTTCTCTTCCTCTTTCTTGATATGTGGAGTGCGAAGAGGAGAGAATAATCTTGCATGCCCTCTTTTGCACTTTTTCTAGGTGCTTGCGTTGTATGGCATTTAGGGAGGAATACCAGGCAGGGGAGGCATAAGTGAGCTTGGGAAGTATGAATGTTGAGTAAACACTGAAGAGCTCAGGGCGCAGGAACTCCGAGGGACTTGAGTCGGCGGAGGAGGTGAAGACGAAAACTGGAGGATTTGACAACTTTACTGACGTGTGGTTTCCAATTTAGTTTGTTATTTATAGTGACGCCGAGGAGCTTAGTGGAGTCTACAACCTGGAGTGTGTTGGGGCCTAAAGTAATGGAAGTGTGTGTGTGTGTGTGTGTGTGTGTGTGTGTGTGTGTGTGTGGTCGATATGGAACACAAACTGTCGTATGATAGTCACTGATTATTATCTCATATGGTTCATTGTGTATTGCATTGAAAATTCGTTATATACGCCATTCGTCACCACGATACAATGAATACATCAGAAGAAAACCTTCGATTGTCGCCTGTGACGAATGAATATGAAATGTTGCATTGGCACCTCAAATGTTGCTAAAATTATTCCATTTTAATAAAAGCGGTGAGCAGAAGTCTGAAGTCTCCTCCATCGAACATCATTTATTTTGAAACTTATGCAACACATATTTTTATCTTCATACTGATTTAAAAAAATAAAATGTCTGAAATGACAACGGAGTGAAAATTTATTAAATGACACAAAAGTCAAACGCTGATTACAGTATGTTATCAATGATCAGTCAATTCATACCCTCGCTTGGCCCTGGTTCCTTTACAGATAAAGAAATAGATATAGCTTATAGAAAGGGAATTGGATGTGCTTAGGAAAAAGTAACATTTTCAGTTACAATTCACCATTTTTACACAACCAGACGTGACATGCACCTCGGACAGTACAGTAGATTGTTCTAGCAAGTAACAAACACATGTGAATAAAGAATCACTGCAATTAACCTCCTCTTGTTCACACTGTGGCCAAGGTTTAACATGAACAGAATGAATTTTATCTGCATAATATAGCAGAGGAGGAAAATAATAGATATAAACTAAGCCTAAATTGAGTTTTAATAGTTCATCATTCATGGATACCATTACTGTCGATAGTGGGGCACCTGCCACCACTTCCCTCCCCGCACCCCCATCCCTCCCACCCAACATTCTCTTCACGTCACTTCACTTAACTGTACTACCGTCCACTACGCAAAAAAGATGCGATCTAACAACAGTAGCAGGTAGTAGGCAGCTACCAAACAGGGAGGTATTACCACCTGGGAAGACATTGGAAGCATACTGTATTGTCTAATGGTAAATCCTGCTGCCATATTATATCACAAAAATTTTGACCAAGTCCTAGGCTGCTGTTCTGACTTTCTGCCTCATTTACGCAATTGCAGGATCTCATTTGTTTCTCTTACTTTGACAACACAACATACACACATTTATGGTCCTTTATTATTATTATTATTATTATTATTATTATTATTATTATTATTATTATTATTATTATTAAAGCGGATAGGTCCCACTGGTCGTGAAGGTTGTGGACCCCAGGGCCGACCTGACCATCAGCAAACTACTGGAGCCTCAACTGACGTCACCGCGGTTGCTGGAGGATCGGCTTTTTTTACAATTCATTTTTCCAACATTCGCGGCCTGAGATCCAATTTTCCTTCTGTGGAGGGCCATCTATTAACCTCTTCCCCCGACTTCTTACTACTATCTGAACTTCAACTGACCAAACCTTCAGCTTCACCCAAACCTTTATAAGTCTCCAACTAGAACTTTTATACCTCTTTCCGTTCTATGGGAGGTGTATGCGCCAACTGCAACACACGTACACCTATAGCTCGACTCACGGATCTTGAATCTTCCCTTTATGATGTCATCTGGCTCAAAATATCTCTACCAACCATGACTGTTTTTCTTTGTTTCCTATACTATTCTCCCAACTCTACCAAGTATTTGGATCTCTTTGACTATATCACTTCTTGCCATGAGTCGATGCCATCCAGACACCCCAACACCGAGATCCTCTACTCAGGGGATTTCACTGTACATCACAGAGAGTGGCTTGGCTCTGTAAGGGATGACCCAGGGGGACCTAAGGCACTCTCTTTTTCCTTACTTAATGATTTGGAACAAATAATTAAACACCCTACACGCGTCCCTGATCGCCACGATCAACTTGCTAACATTCTTGATCTTTGTTTTACCTCTAACCCCTCACACTATTCATACTGAATGTCTGCCCCCTTAGGATCTTCTGATCACAATCTTATTTCTTTTAAATCAAACTGAGTACCACCACCTCCCCACCCCCCTCTAAACGTCAACTATGGTACTATCCGGAGGGCAAACTGGCAATCCTTGAGAGAATTTTTCACCGACTTTCCTTGGGAAGAATGTTGCTTTTCCACTTGGAACGCCACGGTATGTGCTGACAGCTTTGCTGGGGTTAAACAGGGCTCTAGTTTAACAAATTTATTGACAAAGCTTGGAGTATAGTTTGCCTATTCTGAGTAATTCGGTCAGGTCTTGACACTGAGGGTGGTATCACTGTTCACTGCCATGCAGGACAGAGGTTCGTACACAAAGAAATGCATCATATTCATTAGCAGTATATATAGGTCAGAGTCATGTGGGTGATGTCACTGTTCGCTGCCATGCAAGACAGTGGTTCATATACATTGGACGTCATATTCTAATTGAAGACTAAACAGTGTAGGCTAGCAAATTTGGGATAAGCAGCAAGAATGTCCCCAAGCACCACAGATTCAATGTAGTAATTACAAAGTTCATGATACAATAAGCCAGGTGGCCTGAAGTCTTTGACAGTGTCACATTCAATAATATAGTGTTCAAGTGTATGATTCAAAGGTTTATCACAAAGTTTACATGTTGAGTGTTCCGGTATGGGTACAGCGTTACTAACTTGCCAGATGTGTCTGTATCCTAGCCTAATTCTGGTCACAACTATATCACATTGTCTAGTTTTGTCCTTATGTTGGTCATACCGGTACCTCTTGTCACAAAATTTGTCATATTTACTAATACTACAACTGCCAGGTCTCTCTGCATTTCTCACTTCTTCTAGATCATAGTTCATGATTCTGACTTGAATGTTTTTAAGTACAGCATTGGACAGGCCAAGGTCACGGTCAACATTATCTTTTTTACATGCCTCATTTGCGAGTCTATCAGCACAGTCATGAAACCTAATTTCAACATGGGACGGAATCCACACAAATTCGATACGAGAGTTGTTCTCATTGGCAGTTATCACAATTCTTTTAATATCACATACAACTTTAGACATAGAACCTGACGGGCTGTTCATTGATTTCAAAGCACTTTGAGAGTCACATAATATCACCCCACCTCCATTTTCTTGAAGGTAGTCTGGAGCTTAGTAGATTCCAGTTAGTTCAGTTTTTATTGTGCTGGCTCAGTTGTTTAGCCTTTGCTTGTTTGACACTATCATCTCTTTTTCTTTATATATAACAATTGCACATCCTATTCTATCTGTGTTTGTATGCACAGAACCATCAGTAAAAGCATAACATTCACTTGATTTAACACTCTCTATGTGACTGTTAATAGTTTCTAGTGTAACACATCTCATCACATCTGTGTTTAACATTTGCTTACTACCAACAGGAGTGTAATTAATAGGAACTGATATTTCCAGCCAAGGAGGAATGGCATTAATGGGTTCGTCTGGGGTGATTGGGACATTCAGTTTCAAGAGATATGCAACACTTTTATGAACCTACGCCCCAAAGAGAGTCTTCTGTGGAAGGTTGGCGAGATGGTCGGGATTACTTAGATAGAACATCAACTCAGTTTGAACTGTAGTTTGGGGACCATTGTTCTTTAAAACTTTGACACAAAACATGGTATTAAGTAGAGCTAGCCTCTCAGATAGGGAGGGCAGCCCGAGCTCTTTCCTCATATTTGCAAATCTGGTTAATATTGGGTATCCTAGAATGATGAGCATGGCTTTATTTTTGTACTGACCACGACTACGTCACATTGTACAGGGCGGTTTGAGTGCAGTTATCCCATCTTCTACCAAAACTTTCACTTTACAATCATGGTTTGATCACTCCTGTTCTCTTGCATGTAAGGAAAGAAATTGGGCATATCAAGTTATGAAACTATCTCCTTCTCCTGTTACTCACTCCTCTTTCATTACTTCTAGGAATCGTTGTAAGGCTATTCTTCGTAGGGCCAAGCGGAATTTTATAAAAAAAGAAAGATCGCTGTCCTGACTAACTCTTCTAGTAAATCCTTCTGGTTCTTAACCAAAAACATCTGTAATAAATTCTGCGTTCCCTCTTTTCCTCCTCTCTTCCAACCTGATAACTCTATAGCCAACTCTCCCCCTGATAAAGCCAATCTTTGGCACCTTATTCTCCTCTAACTCCACCATAGACAATTCCAACTCTATCCCTCCGACCGAACCTATGCACTTTCCTTTGATCTCCACTCGTAGGGTTGCTGGTGTGTTATCCAGGTTGGATGTGAGTAAGGTGCATGGACCGGACGGAATACCCCTCGTGTTCTGAGGGCGTGTGCTGAAATTCTGGCCCCTTGTGCTTGCTCGTCTCTTTCGCCTTTGCCTCAAAACCCAAGCTTTTCCTTCTCCTTGGAAGCATGCCTTGCTTCATCCCTTCCTGAAGAAGGGTGACCATTCTAATCCCTCTAACTATCGCCCTTGTACTAACTTCATCCCTCACTAAGATTTTCGAACCTATCTTAGCTCTCATTTTCTCCGTCACATTGAACGCCTTTCTCTTTTGTCGGATTACCAGTATGGCTTTCGCCAGGCGAGATCTACTGGTGATCTGCTCTCTTTGGTCATCCTCTCTTGGGGATTAAGAGGAAGCTTTCGTCGTGGCCCTCGACATCTCCAAAGCATTTGACAGGGTATGGCAAAAGTTTTTGCTTTCTACACTTCCCTCCTATTGTTTCTCTCCCCAACTTTGTTATCTAATTTCTAAATTCCTTGAGAACCGATCCATGGCAGTTGTTGAGGGATCGACCTCTCACTCTTTCTCTACCAATAGTGGTATCCCACAGGGTTTTGTTATTTTACCTACTCTTTTCCTTCTTTTTATCATTGATTTACTTTACACTATGACGAATTCTATCCATTCTTACGCTGATGATTCTACTTTTCACTCTTCTTCAAATTTTTCCCTTCCCCTTATTTCTCAAACTACATCTGTTTCCAGAGCTCATATCATTTCATCTATCAATGCGGATCTGTGCAGCATCTCCGAATGGGGAGGTAGAAACTTAGTTAAATTCAATAGTAATAAAACTCAATATTTATCACTTACGCTTTCCAAATTAGATGATCTCCCACCAATCACATTTCAGGACGCAATCATTTTGCCAAATTCTAAAATACTGTAAATATGTCATGGAAGCCACACATCCAGAAAGCTAGGAATGCTGTAAAGATGCCGTAGCTACTTCACTCCTGAGCAGTTACTTCAAGTTTATAAGGGATTAGTTCGTTCTAACTTGGAGTTCTGCTCTCATATCTGGGATGGCTCTTCATCTGTCCAACGGTTAGATAGGGTGGAATCAGAGACATTTCGTCTTATTAACTCTCCTTCTTTAGTCAATAATGTCTCTTCCCTTTCTCTTCGCCGCAATGTTGCTTCACTCTCTCTCTTTTACAGGTACTTTAACGGGCAATGTTCAGATATTTGGCATCCTGTGTACCGCCGGCAAAGCAATGGGTTCGTAACATTCGTTTTGCCCGTGGTGTCTACCGTTTCTGTGTGGAAGTTGGTCACAATAGAATAACCCGTTATAGTACATCCTTCTTTCCTCACTCAGCAAAACTGTTGCATGCTCTTCCTTTTTCTGTGTTTCCATACTCATACAATCTGTCTCACTTCAAAAAGCTGGTTTTCCGGCATCTTCGTGGTGTAGATTAATAGTTTATTTTTTCTCTTCTATTTTTAATTTGTTTTTAC